>JALIZH010015696.1:0-25000 GCA_030522465.1 Rhipicephalus appendiculatus
GCTTGCCTTTGTCAGAGTTCACTCTTTTCTCCTGAGGCGAGACTTCTTAGCTTTTTTCTTTCTTTGGTCCCGTTAGGCTTAAGAAGTCAAGGCTCGAGCGCGGCTCAAAATGAAGACCGATTGCTCTCAACGAGAAAAAGCTGACGCCGCTGTTGGGACCTTGTTTCTCCGTGTTCCAACCGTGCCTCTCTTTTTCGGTGGTGTCTCCGTCGTTGTCGGTCCTCTGAGTATCGTTACCCGCGGTGAAGATGATGGCAACATTTTCGGCGTTGCCAACCCCCCGTCCCCACCCTTTCCAACACCCCGCGCCGCACCCTGATTCCAGAGCTGCGCTCCTTTAGACGAAAATGTGACGCGATGCTTTTAGGCTGAGGTGTTATGCGTTTTTCGTGTAGCACTTTCACCGCGACTCATTCAACCACTTTTTCTTTTATTTGCTCGTTTCAGTCTTCCTGCTCGTCGGATGAGATTTTTCAACGGCTGCCATACTTCGGTTTCGTTAGATGTAACGCTGTATTCGTGATGCGCTGCTTGAAGGTTCGCGGGAAAAAATCATACGACGCGTATCCTTCAATGTTGGGCTTCTTTCCGAAAGAAATGTGGGTGGTTTCCGAGAAAGGAACGTTTAGAAAGCACGTAAAGATTTTGCCAACACTGCTAGCAAAGTAAATGTGTGTGTGCGGAAGAATTTGTGTGTGTACGTGCGTGCGTGCTTGCTTGCGTCAGTGTGTGTGTGTGTGTGTGTGTGTGTGTGTGTGTGTGTGTGTGTGTGTTTGTGTGTGTGTGTGTTTGTGGGGGGACGAATGCGTGTGTGTGTGTGTGTGTCTGTGTGTGTGTGTGTGTGTGTGTGTGTGTGTGTGTGTGTGTGTGTGTGTGTGTGTGTGTGTGTGTGTGTGTGTGTGTGTGTGTGTGTGTGTGTGTGTGTGTGTGTGTGTGTGTGTGTGTGTGTGTGTGTGTGTGTGTGTGTGTGTGTGTGTGTGTGTGTGTGTGTGTGTGTGTGTGTGTGTGTGTGTGTGTGTGTGTGTGTGTGTGTGTGTGTGTGTGTGTGCGTGCGTGCGTGCGTGCGTGCGTGCGTGCGTGCGTGCGTGCGTGCGTGCGTGCACGTGCGCGCACTCATGATGTCACGAGGTCGTGACGTTGACGAAGACATCAGTCGGCGTGTCCAAGATAAAACTCTCTATTTGGCCGAACTAGTGGCCGGTGAACGGAATCTCAAACTACAGCAATGCACGCTGTACACTGATGTCGGCTACCAGAGCATCGGCCGTTGATAGTCTGATCCGCGGCAAGGCGTGTCGGAATTAATACATGCCGCATCGAACATTCGAGCGTTATCGCCGGTGGCCCCGTTTGTTCGAGAATAAACTCAGCTGTTCGCGTTTGCGTGCTCAAGCCTAACGGATGATCCTAAAATAATCTGTAATGCTCTCAGACATTCTGGCGCGGTTTGCGGAAGGCAGTATCTATACGTGCAATGGGCCGGTAACATAAAACAGCACGAATGGAGCATGTGTTGCACATATATGTGCTCGTAAGAAGTATCTACTTGCCGCTTTGTCATTCCCGTCCCCCCCCGAATATGAGAAGCGATTAAAGTGTGTGACAAATCCGCGTGACTCCGCTGACACTTGAAATATTCAAACGAAATTTGCGGATAGCCGACTCTTGAGGCCATGACCTTACGACACACAGGTCACTCAATGATTACTTGGAAAAGTGTTGCAGGGCCCTTTCAAGGAACCAATACGCAACTCCATTGTGATCTCGAATACACCTTAAACACTGGCGTGCGCACGAGGAGTGGCGCATAGCTTGCCCCACGTCGTTACCCAGACGGACGTGTCATATCGTCCTCGTTTGTGTCGCGCTTATAGTCGTTCAAGATGGACGTGTCATGTCATTGTTCAAAGAGCAGGCATAACTTCGACTGGGTAGAGCATAATACACGGATACAAAGGTAGAGACGTAGACAGCACAAGCGCTTGTGCTGTCTACGTCTCTTATCTTTAGTATCCGTGTATTATGCGCTACTCAGTCGAAGTTGTGCATCTTTACCAACCTGCCCAACTTGTAGCACTTATCAAATAGGTTACGGCCGAGCAGGTTTCTGACGATAACGGTGACCGAAGGCCCCTCTTGTTAAGTTACAAGAACTGTTTGCTTCCCATCTTCACTTCAGGAAAGCCGGATATCAAATGTAGACCACTGTGAAAGCATTCATCTTGGTTGTCCGCCGTGGTGGAACAGTGGCTACGGTGCTCGGCTGCTGACCCGAAGGTCGCGGGTTGGATCCCGGCCGCGGCGGTCGCATTTTGATGGAGGCGAAATGGTAGAGGCCCGTGTACTGTGCGACGTCAGTGCACGTTAAGGAACACCAGAGGGTCAAAATTTTCCAGAGTCCTCCACTAGGACGTCTCGCATAATCATATCGTGGTTTTGGGACGTAAAACCCCAGATATTATTATTATGATTATTATTCTTCTTGGTTGACACAGCGCACATGAGACGACGACGAAGAATGAGAAACAGGACAGGCGCTAACTCGCAACTAAATTTTATTGGAAAAAAAAAATAAAACAAGCGTATATATAGGTGATGTACAGCCACCCATTTTTTTTTAACCTGAACATGCGAGCATCGACCACCGAGTCAATAAGCTCCGATTCCCGGCGTCTTGTTGTCCGGTTCCCGGAAAAGCCTGGCAGAAGGCAACTGCACAGGACGGTTCATCAGGCAAATGCACGTGTTCTCGTTCATTTCGCCGCCGTGCTTCATTATACGGCTATTATCGACTGGGCGGTCGAGGCTCACGCGTTCATGTTAAAAAAAATGGCGGCTGTACAACATAACAAAAAGACAAAAAAAAAAAACGAAAAAAGCAAGAAAACCGAGAAAGACCCCAAGCAATGAAATACATATATACCTACACGATGAAATCGAGTCTTCGACGGACACCCGTCTGGTTGGGAAGGATCTTTGGTTAAAAAGACGAGGACACCGCCCACAAGACAATAAAAATCTATTGACGTTTCGGCACACAGAAAGGGGGGCTTTGTACACAAGCAAGATTGTGAACAATAAGGCTCCCGTTCAAAGTGCCGAAACGTCATACATCTTTCTCTTGTGGTCGGCGTCCTCGTCTTTTTATTCAGGTATACACGAGTATCATATTTCGCAAGTGCCGCGTAAGTACATAAATTCTGCGTCACTCAGCGAAATTGACGGCAGGCTGACACCCGTATCACCTTTCCTACGAATGCGGAAGGCCTCAATCACTGCCCTCGCCATCTGCTTTTTACGCTGCGACAGTATCATTGTGTCGCTGAAATTTAGTTGCGAGTCAGCGCCTGTCCAGTGTTTCTTATTCTTCGTCATCGTCTCGTGTGCGCTATATCAACCAAGACGAACGTATACCAACTCGCTCAAGCTTCCATTCTTATGCAATATGAAGCGAAAATAAAACAGCACAAAAAGACGGGACGAAAGACACGGTACGACAGGTCCTGTCGTACTGTGTCTTTCGTCCCGTCTTTCGTGCTGTTTTATTTTCGCAAATGTCGCACCAACTTGCCCAGACAAAAGCACTGCTAAGCAATATGAAGCATTTTGTGTTTCGAACTCTGTCAACGGAAAAGGGGGAGAAAGGGCTGCTACGATAAAACTTTAACACCCCCCTCCCTCCTCCAAATAAGGTACCCTATGCACGCCCATGGTTCTAAACCTTCGCAGATTCACTAGAAATAGCTCTGCAGTCCTACCAGCAAAGGCGTGCGCACGGAGGGGGGGGGGGCGCAGTCAGCCCTATACATTGTAGGGGGGGGCGATAGGGGGGCGCGTAGTCAGCCCCATACATTGGCATAATAGGGAAGGGGGGGGGGTGCTGCGACGAACCTTCGCCCCCCTCTGAAGGGGAACCCTGCGCACGCTTATGCCTACCCTGCAGTGCACACGTTGCACGTCCTTGTGCTTGCACTGGGACAGGATAGTGCGCATCTACTCGTGGGTAATTAGGGAACGAGCTCTAGGCCCCTCCAGAGTGCCTCCTCTCAACTCCTATGTTTCACAGTAGTACATTGCATAAGCTTCATCACACAACGATTATCCGCTGCGGGAAACGTAATTATAAGAACCGGTTATTGTGCAATGCATACGCAGCTTCTGTCACGTGCTTCCTTCGTTTCCACACCACGGTTCTAACGGAGATGTCCCGCTACGTCTCCTCGAAGAGAAAACGATACCGAAACCAGAGGCAGAAGTGAGATGTTAGGCCGGCAGGTCATAATGACCGGAATGCTTCGGTATTGTAAGAATTAAAGGCAGCAAAGCTTGGCCGTCGGAGAGCAGAGATTCTCGCGCTGTTCACGAGCCAATGCACTGAGATAACATTACGAGTGCTGAAACCGTCGGGGTTCTGTTGCCGAATCGGTGTGCTTGTCGACAACGCGACCGTACGCCTAGTGAGGCCTAGCAATATTCACGGTGCTTTTCAAGGCTCATCGTGCCTTGTAAACGCCGCTTCACGAATTGTAACCAATACCTTCTACAACTATATAGCAAGAGAGAAAAAGGGGGAGGGGGGGGGGGGCAGACCATCAATGCCGCCTATCACGGGACCAAACTAGGGGCCCCGCATCAAGGAGAAAGTGAGTTGATGATGATAATCATGATGATGATATGTCTGTTTTGTGTGTGTGTGTGTGTGTGTGTGTGTGTGTGTGTGTGTGTGTGTGTGTGTGTGTGTGTGTGTGTGTGTGTGTGTATGTGTGTGTGTGTGTGTGTGCGTGTGTGTGTGTGTGTTTTGGTCTGCTCTGCTCTGTTGTGTTGTGTTGTGTTGTGTTGTGTTGTGCGGTGCTGTGCTGTGCTGTTTTTGTTGTGTTCTGTTCTGTTCTGCACTGCTTTGCTCTGCTCTGTTCGGTTTTTCTGTTCTGTCCTGTGCTGTCTTAACTGGCCTGCTGTAGAAAGTTTGAGGTTTATATTACCTCGGCTACTCCTATACATAAGTTCTGCAGCGAAAAAAAAATGTGGTTACCCAAAATGAGAAATTAACATCAAAGCAAAAAAACATATATCATACCGAAATAAGTTAATATAGCACCGTAATGTACAGTCTGCTTGGATGCGTTCAAATGACAATAAAGTGTACCCCCGCACGCCTTTCTAGTTATGCCCCCGGTATATAGACTGACACATCATTCCGTATGTAGCAACCCTTAGCTGTTCATCACAAGCGCTTCCCTAGTCCAGTGTCGACTAAGTGTTGCGGGAAAATGTTCCCTTGTTTTTAAACATTCATTTCAGGCCACGGTGGAAGTAACTTTTGCGATATGAGGGGAGTTTGCAGAAACTTGCAAGTTTTCTGTCCAATTTTGTTCTTTCATTTGCGTACTTTAGGCATTCCAAGAAAATATTCCCAACGTACTCATCCTCGGGACCACAGGAGCATTCCGGTGAGCTCGATCTGTTTATCTTGAGCAGGAAGTTGTGAGTAATGACATATAGAAATTGTCTGGTACGTGCCACTTGCTCAAGGCAACTTGGTGTATAATATATATATATATATATATATATATATATATATATATATATATATATATATATATATATATATATATATATATATATATATATATATATATATATATATATATATATATATATGTATATATATATATATACTAAGACCACGACTATTCCTGGTTATCGCGTAGCACGTGCACTCTTCATACGAGGCGCTCACGCAGTGAACTTTAACGAGTAAGCTCGTAGGCAGCTCTGAACTGACACTTGCAAACTTGTTTATGCTATACAGAAACTACGTTATACCCTCATCTGCGTTGCAAAAAAGTTATTCTTATTAACTGAATTCGCAGTATCAGAAACAAGACACCAGATACGCAATGCTGTTGTTACGAGAGCTGTTTCCAAATTAACTATAGAAAACTAGAAATCTTGAACTTATATGAGCTGCTGCAACTTCGCGAGGCTTTCTCGGTATTGCCCGCAAAAATTGTAGCTCGTGAGCAATTCAATCCTGGAGTATTTAGCTCATCCAAGCTGAAAGCAGACTTCAGCTCCAAGCTGTCGTCGGTATCTGTGCCAGAAGGCGTGCTTTCGAAAGATTACTACGGATACTTAAAAATTGAAGCTCCTTATCTGCGCATGATCATGCTGTCGCGATAGAGGGAAATTAATTTCTGCCCCGACTGATTGATTCTTGTTGCTTTGCTTTGCTTTGTTGTAAAACTAAAACATGTTTCACTAACTTTCGCTTCACTACAGTCAAACTGTATAGGGGCAGCCGGCGTTGAAACTTGGTACGGCGACAGCAGCGCCGCAACGTAGCCTAGCGAGCGAAAGCAGCAATTTCTGGTAGCACATGGTGTCCGTTTCGCATCAGTGATTTTAAACCTCCATTCCTGAGGCGCACGCTATCCGCTTTCCGAATGGCTGAGCACTGCCGCGCTAGAGCGTAGCAACACATGCCGTCGTCTCACCACGCACGGTGACAAAGAAATCTTTGATTAAGCGGGCCACTTCTAAGAAAATGTTGGTGTAAGCGCGCATCTGTTGTGTTTTAAGATGTTAGGATGAAACTAAATGGGAGGGGGGGGGAAGTGGGTCGGTTAATTAAAAACTGCCAGGGTCCCTTCTGCATTTGCTTAAGACGACTGGAAAGCGAAAACCATCGTCTTTCTCTTCACAAGACACATTGATCCACCTCCCCCGCCTCCCTTGCCGGAAGCCTTCTGTACCGAACGTGGTTTTACACTGCCTCCAAGATCGAAGGCAGTGGAAGCTTTCTGCACCGCACCTGGCTTTGCATAGCCTCCGTCATCGGCCCAGCTTTCGCTATACGATGACTTGATGACATCACAAAGTTTGGCAGTCGGTGACGTCGAATAGTGGCGTCGTCAAGCCATATGTTCTCTGATCACGTGACTTTGCATCGTTGGCATTGACACGAATGCCGATGGTCACTTGCCATACTTGGAGTGGCATCTAAGTCTTTCGACTGAATACACACTAATATGAGGGCGTTCAAAGTTAAGCTTTATGGCTTTCTTAAAATTCGGCACTGGGAGGTACGTGAAAACTACCTTTGCAGATATGTTGTGCATCCAGGGGGGACACAAAGTGAGACAATAATTATCGCAGTCAGCCGTCCAATTAACAAAGTGAGCCCAGCAGTACAAAAGGAAGTTTTACTGTATCATGTAACTTGTATATAAACAAACAAAACAAAGAAAACAAGTAAAACCAGTAGATACGTATTCACAGGTACAGACGAGCGCGAACTACCAAGTGTCACAGTTGTTACTTCGCTGCGTAAACTCCAGCTGTCCATTCTTTACTTCGAATAAACGTGTGCCATCGTCGAAGGAAAGCCTCTTCGCCGTCTGTTTCAACAATACTTTGCTTGGACTGATGGCCTGCTTACAACCACCTCGTGCGTTTCAGACAGTCGGCTTTCCCATACAGGCGCACGTTTCTGTCGCTGGTTTTAGGTCGCGAACTTGATCATCCTAGTGAAATTTTGTCAGGAATTCTGAAATGCCTTCTCAGCCAAGCCCAATGTTTTAGGTTGTAACGACAAAGCTTAACTCTTAATATGCTCAACATTTACACTAGCCCACAAAAAGTACTCATGATTCAAGTCGAAACGAGTTATCTCGACTGCCCTTCACAGGCGAGTGGCAGGTGCCCCGGGATTTGGAGGGCGCAGCGGACATTTTTAAGGCGAAAGCCTTTAATGGACACATTTAGTTGAGCGTCCGCAACAGTTTGCGGACGCAGCCTGCCATAGGAAATGGCTGGCAGACTGCGTCCGCAGAGCTGCTGCGGACGCCCGACTAAATGTGTCTAATGTCTCATGCTCACGTCCGTCCGACCCTCCGGACCCTCTGTCCGACCCTCCGTCCGACCCTCCGTCCGTGCCCTGGCACGGTGCCAGGTGGCCGCCGGGGAGCGCCAACGGCCGCCGGTCGCGTCGGTCGCACCTCGCGTCTGACTCTACAGCGCTCGCGCTTTGCCTGCGTAGCGTCGCTGTGCCCAGCGTGTCCAATCATGCGAGTAGGGCGACGCGCGCATCGCGTTCCATTCTGACCGACCCCGTCTCAATGGGCGCAGGCGTTCGGCCGAACACACTTTGGAATTTATAGTGTCCTTCAATTTTTCTGAGGTTTTTAACAGTGAATAATTTAATTTGTAATGTTCTGAGTGCTAAAACAACCAGATGATAATGAAACATACTTTAGTCGGTGACTATGGACTAATCTCGACCACCTCTGGGTTCTTTTATGTGCACCTAAATAAGAGTGAACGCTTTCTAGCTCGGAGTAAAGTCTCCTGACCCAAAATTATCGTCATCTCTAACCTGCACGCTCTCTTCGTCCTCTTCTGTATCGCGCTCCCAGGATACGTGCGCCGATTGGTCCGCCGTACAGCAAGGAGGAAACAAAAAGTGAAGGAGAGATGTAGGGGATGAAGAGAAGGGCGAAGAAAGAAAGAAAGCGAAAGAGACAGAAAGAAAGATAAAGAAAGAGAAAATCTTGGCTAAAGAAAATTCTTCGTGACGCGGCGGGATTTGAAACCGCGTACTGCGATCCGGAAGGCGAGCGTCCTAACAACTCGGCTATCCAGGCAGGCTGACAGAACATAGTATAGACTATTTTACGGATGGGTTTGAGTGCCGCCATATTGGGCTGTTAACCTTTGTGTTTTGCATCTTTAACAACTAAACGAACAGTGCTACGGTAGACGCATACGCATGAAAATGGTTGGGTTGTACATATTTCATGGCCTTATTAACAAGTGCTCGCGATATACAAAAAACAACAAAACGTCGGTTTAACAGCCCAAGATGGCGGCGCCCAGATGTCTTACGGAAAATAGGCTTTGTGTAGTATCGTAAAGCAAGGAGCACCGTGGCAAGGAGGTAGGAAAGGGAAGTGAGGGTGAGGAGGAGAGGATAGAGTAAAGCATAGCGTATAAAGATTGAGAAAGAGAGAGAGAAATAGAAAGAAATGCGGAAAGAGAGAGAAAGGGAGAATCAAAGAAAGAAACATAGAGAGAGAGAAAAAGGCAGAAAGAGAAAGCAAGCGAAAAATAAAGGAGAATGAGACAAAAAATAGGAAAGAGAAAGAAAGAGAGAAAGAGAATTAGCGGGAGAAAGAAAGAGAAAACTGGAGAGAAACAAGAAGGCCGCCCAGCTGAATAAAGAAATACAGAGCAATAGTATTAATGAGAACTAACAGACAATGATGCCTAGGAAAGTAAAGAGGGGCGTTATTTGTAGTAATTATGGCATAAATGTGAAGAAAGAAAAGTGGACGAAAAGATAACTTGCCGCTGGCAGGGACCGAACCGGCGACCTTCGAATAACGCGTCCGATGATCTACCAACTGAGCTACAAAACAGCTAGTTGGGCGAGTTGGTGCGTATTCATATTTAAAGATAAACAGCGCACAGAAAACGAAGACAAAGGAAGAGAAGGGATCGACACACACGGCGCTGCACTCACAACTGGAAGTTTATTGAAAGGAAACAGGCGCTTAAATGTGAAAAAAAATTGACGAGCGTATCACTTAATCACCTTGTTCCTCACTTGTCATGCGCGTTTTTTTTTTTTTTCACATTTAAGCGCCTGTTTCCTTTCAATAAACTTCCAGTTGTGAGTGCAGCGCTGTGTGTGTCGATCCCTTCTCTTCCTTTGTCTTCGTTTTCTGTGCGCTGTTTATCTTTAAATATGAACAACTGAGCTACAGCGGCGGTCACCCCTCCGTCCGTTTTATGGGATATCTGCATTTAAGCCAAGGAGTAATAATAATATCTGGGGTTTAACGTCCCAAAACCACGATATGATTATGAGAGACGCCGTAGTGGAGGGCTCCAGAAATTTCGACCATCTGGTGTTCTTTAACGTGCACTGACATCGCAAGTACACGGGCCTCTACCATTTCGCCTCCATCGAAATGCGACCGCCGCGGCCGGGATCGAACCCGCGACCTTCGGGTCAGCAGCCGAGCACCCTAACCGCTATACCACCGCGGCGGACTTTAAGCCAAGGAGTGTCAGCCAGCGCCGCCAGTGGCCATGACGGCTATTGTGGAACTCTCTTTTTTTCGCCTGTTTGCGTTACGTAGCACGTGATCTTATTACGAGCTGGCAGCTGACTATTAATCCCTCGCATAGTACCTGAAAGCATCAAAGTCTGCCAGAAAGAGACCTTTGCTATGAATGTCAAAGAAAGATTGTGTCTAACAAAAAAAAAAAAAAGGCCCTTAAATTTCCACTTTTTTTTCTTCATACAGAGAAATAGAGAACTACGTTACCCAGCGAGCGGCTGTGGGCCCCGCTGTCTCAAGCTTCGCCCCGTTTTAGTGCAAACTTTCCGCATTTTTTTCACCTTTCACACCCTTCAAGATGCAGCCGCCATGGCGTGGTCTCGAACCCACGTCCTCTAACTCAGCAGCCAAGCATCTTAGCTGCCAAGCCACAACGGCGACTCCAATAAGAACAGTTATAAAAAGCGATATTCAAAGCACGCCTCATTACCAATACACAAGCCCCGCAACATAAAAGCACTCATGCGACATTAGCTTATCTAATTCACCGAACCACTCTTTTCCTGCAGCTTAGCGTAAAGATGTAAAAATCCCAGCGCTGTACCCGAACTAATTTATGACGCCTGAACCCACGAGCAGCCGCAAGAGGAGGCGGGATAATCCCACCGTTAATCCATTAAGCGCTTGGACGCGAGTAATCCAATTTCATTTCAGAAGCAGGGGCTCGATTTTTGTTTTTTTACTTTAAATAAGTCGTGCTAGGACGGTGCTTTTCGCCGGCCCCGTGATGATATAATTCTTTCATCATCTGAGAGCCCGCTTAATCCGACGTGGGCACGAAACATATACAAATAAAAATAACGATAAGTGATTCTTTTGAAAAATTTGGCGTTCTTTTTCTTTCTTTCCCCACTCTTTTTGTAAATATAAAGGTAGTTCCAAAGATAGATATGAAATGCGGTCAAGGATTATCCCTAAGCTTTTTACAGTGTTCCGCATTTTTTTCTGATTTTCATCCTGGGAGAAGAAACTAGGGAGAAATATTGAAGAGGAAAATCCCGAATGAGCGAAGTTACAACTTCCAACTAGTTGCCAAGGGGATTAACAGGTAAAATATAATAAATCCTGTACTTCATTTGCATTTCTTTATTACGTAGAGCGCTGGCGAAAGTTCTGCCTTTATGGCGCATTACCGGTCACGTTTAAACGGGCTTACCTTCTCGCACGCTGCTTCTTTTTTCCTTTTTTTTCTTTTTACGTTGTATCTCATATTTCGTCATATGCCTTTAACGCACAACTTCGTTCATATTTTTATTTTTTTATCATGACAAAAGCCATGTGTGCCCCATCAAAAACGTAAATGGACCGGCGTCCGGCGTCGGCGTCTACCGTTGTCGTCAACACGAGTGATGCAAAGATATCATCATCACATGATGACGTCACCCAAATGGCGCCACCATGACATCACTGAATGCCAAAATTACTGACGTCAGTCTGACGTCATTGTGACGTAAGTGACGTAAGTGACTACACAAGACGGGACGTCATATGAAGGCGTCATCACATGAAATCGTAGCTTGCTATGTTAACCATATTAACAAACATTGAGCGAATTGCATCAGCCAGCCTTCTATCTCCTTAAGTAATAAAGAAATTGAATTCCGGAAAGTCACACACAGGTAGTAAATAAATTTTGGTACTTCTTTTGTTCTTTTCTTTTGCTCATAATTATTTTCGTTTACACATGCGCGTACGCGTTCACTCATGTATCGTATGCAATAAACCTTCAGTTGAGAGTCAGCGCTGTCCGTGTGTGCTTCTTCGTCTTTCGTCCTGCGTTCTGCGCTGTACAATTCAATACGCTATGAATATCTGAAAGGCATGCAAAACATAGAAATGCGTTAGCCTGACAAAGAACACGCCAGCAGCTTCGCTATTTCATTGGTGTCCGCGAAGCAGAGATTGGTGAATTTTTTAATGATAGCGTTAAAGAGCTCGTTTCCCAGAAATTCCGGCGTCGGCATCGGTGTCGGCGGCGGCGTCGTTGGTTGTGAGCGAAAAATTATCTTGTCCATGACCGAAAAATCGAGAAAGATGCAAATGGGTCCGAGTGAGGATCGAACCCAGGCCGTCTGCGCAAGCAGGTGTTCTACCACACAGCCACGCTTCTGCTTGGAGTTACATCGAAAATAACTTCCTCTGCTTCTGGAAATGCAGTGAAAATAACTTTCATGCTTTACAAGCACACGCGTCCTGTATACAGTCGTCACAATACAGCATGTAATATCGCAGTAATATTGCGTGGTACAAGCGTACATTGCCACCGGGCGTCAGAACATGTGAATATCATAATGACATCATGGTTGAAAGCCGGCCACCCATTACAAAAGGCACACACGTTACTGTGCATATTCCCTTAAGACCATGTAGTGGGTGCATAGCAAGTTCGAACATTTCCCGCTCATAATTGCTCGTGGTTTAAAGCATGCTAACCATTACATAGTATGCACTAAACGATTGAAGTACGCACTAGGACGGGATATCGCTATCGCGTTCAACTCTTAAAGGCGAAGCTTAAGGGTCCCTCCGTTTTTTTACTGTGTGTTGCGCTAAACTCTCTGAATGTCATGAGATACCAACTCGGCGGTACTGCTACTCTGGTCGTGTGTGTTTCCTGTTCTCTCATGTTCCGTTCTTTCCGCCAGTCCAGTCGATTTGCCCATACTGTTCGGCAATAAAAAAGGATGATTACGCAATAAACACAGCACCCCATGAAAAAGAATGCACCAACAAGCCCCTAAACGTTCGGCAATAGATATTCTTACGAGGCATTCGTGTAGCGCAATCGCGTTGCCATTTCACGAATCCGGTTTGTCCGAGATAAACCTCTACCCGGAACCGATCTTTCGTAAGCTCGCAGATAACGTAACTCGAGTAAGCTATCGTGGTTTATGGTAACACTTACCGCAGCCAAACGACGCAGGAAAGACGACAAGACGCAGCGCTACTGTCAACTAACCTCAATTGAAGGTAGCGCTGCGTCCTGTCGTTTTTCTGTGTCGTTTTGTTGGGCTAGAAGTTACTATGTACAAGCAACAATAAGGCCTTGAACACGTTGTGTTAAAGGAGCCCTGAACAACTTCTGAATATGCAGTCCACCGCGGTGGTGTAGCGGTTAGGGTGCTCGACTGCTGACCCGAAGGTCGCGGGTTCGACCCCGGCCGCGGCGGTCGCATTTCGATGGAGGCGAAATGGTAGAGGCCCGTGTACTGTGCGATGTCAGTGTACGTTAGGGAACACCATGCAGATGGTCGAAATTTCCGGAGCCCTCCACTACAAGCGTCCCTCATAATCATATCGAGATTTTGGGGCGTTGAACCCCAGATATTAAAAAAAAAAAACTTTTGAATATGCAAAGAACTAGTGCCTTATTCTCTCCTGGTGGCGTTACCCGTCTTTCCTGCACAATTCGTGACGCCAGCAGTCGGTTCACGTGACGTCATGAGAAAATAGGCTCCCGATTGGTCTATATGCAATAACACGCAAAGCTCGGTAAGTTGATTGAACTTCATGGTAAATGCAGCGCAAAAAGACGAAGACACGCGATGCACAACGACACAGGACATGCGCTGATCCTGTGTCGTTCTTCGTCTCGTCTGTTCGTTTTTTTGCGCTGCTTTTACCACGAAGGTCTATATGCGTGGGCATATCAGTTGTAAATTGCCTCCTAACAGTGGCGTAGCCAGGGGGGGGGGGGGGCGTTCAAACCACCCCCCCCCCCCCCCCCGAAATTTTTCAATTTTGCTTGAGTATATATAGACGCACACATACAAACGCACGCACGAACATACAAAAACTATGGTTGAATCCCCCCCCCCCCCCCGAAAAAAAATTCTGGCTACGCCCCTGCCTCCCTACCTTGCTTTGTCGTGAAGTCGCACGCCCGTTCTTCCCAGTCTCGCATAACTATCGTGCGGGATCAACTGATTCCGCTCCGTTTCGTGCGTTTTACACTGCACAAGCGGTGATAAAAGCGTGTAGCCAGAAAGTGCCTAATCCTGATAGCCTGAACGCTTTATGCGGATATTGTAGCGTAAGCTACACTGGCCGAGGTTGAGCAGTCTCGCGTGGCTTATCGAGAGCCATGCTGCGCATGCCCGAAGAGCAGTAACGTCACACGGCGCACAGCTGGCGCTCCGGAGAAGTCCTTGAAGCTCCTGGGGTGACGTGTCACTAGTGGACTGGCGCTTGACTCGTGTGAGCTCGCTCGCTAGTCCGTCCGTCTGCCCTTCCATGCGTCCGTCCATCTGTCTGTCTGTGTTTCTGTCTGTCTCTCTGTTTTTCTGTCTGTCTGTCTGTCTGTCTGTCTGTCTGTCTGTCTGTCTGTCTGTCTGTCTGTCTGTCTGTCTGTCTGTCTGTCTGTCTGTAGCTCACGCTAGTATATCCTGGCATAGCCGAGCTCAGCCACTGCTATTTTTCCCCGAGTTTTACGAAGAAATAGGTGGTGAGGAGGAGATATCGCTGTAGGAAGGGTAGTGAAGGAGACAAACCACTTTCTCGTCTTTGGGCTTCGAATGGTTTAAAGGCCCTTTAAACTAGCATGGTTTACCGCGGTTTAGCGATTCGCGAGGCGCGTTTGTTTAGCTCGCTTCGCATAAGTTAGACCCTGGTTGCGGGATTGTCTGAATCTTATCGCAGATTCCCTGCCGGACGTGGGGCGCATGTAGGTTGGAGGCGACCAGCGGATTGGGCGTTTGCTTGCAAACCTTCGCAAAATCGTGAGCTGAATGTATTTCGTCCAAGCCCTCTAAGCTTACTCGTTGTCGACTGGCTGTGGTTTGTAAAACTGGGTCCCGTGCATTCCCAAACAAAATAACTAACACGCAAATATTCAAAAAATGATCAAGAAACTTTAAGCGAAAATAAGGTATAAGAAGATTATGCAGACACACTGGTAATACAGTTGCGGTAATGTAATTTATATAAATTACTGTTTTATCCAGCGTTTCTTATTTTTGTTTGTTTGTCTGTGTTTGTGTGGGTGGTGAGTGGGAGAAATGTTTGACCTGTTAAGCAGGGGGAGGTTTAAGAAATTTTTTACAGCCGCGGCTCTTTTTTTTTTTTTTTTTTTCTCGCTTCAGGAAGGAGTTGTTCTTGCGAGAACACTGTGAGGGGTGTTGGAGAGTCTTATGTTTTGATGTGGCGCGTGTCTTGTACTGAGATGGTATGAAATAATTTATGGGGAGTTGTCAGTGTCAACCTGGGGGGGGGGGGGGGTTTAGGGCGATGTTAGGGGGGGGTATTCGAGGGCAAGGGGGCGGTCTAAATGTTTGCGGGTGATCATCGCTGCAAATCCGACGATCTCAGAACGACAGAAAACTTGAGCAGGTTGGTGTGGATGCATTGACACAGAGATGTGATCCTTATCCCTTTCTATTCTCCAGTATTCACAGCTACACGCTGTACTTTTTTCTGCGATAAATACAACATATTCTTTGTTGTTGTTTTTTTCTGATCCTTCGTGGTTTTTACGTTCACTTTTCACTAAGACTTTTCTTCTCATAAGCGTTCAATAAATTTAGCGAGCTCCTGCGCAAGAGTCAACGTAGCATTATCTGGACTATGCAACAACTTTTTCCGCAGCAGCTCATATATCAACATAATGTAAACTTAAAAATCAGCGAAATTATAACTACACGTACCCAAAGAAATGGCGGATCATGACTCCAGCTTTGTAAAAGAGAAACTGGGGAAGAACTTACGTATCCCTTAAACAGCGGTCGAGCACATGATTCAGGTTTACTGCGATACAACACGTGTGATAAGGTTCTGAAGATACACACGTTCTTACGAATAAAAGCCCTACACATCAGGAATGGGATAAAAAAGAAAGCTACGACGCATGCGCGGAGAATTTCTTATCATGACTGAACAGACTGGGAATGTATGGCTTTTCTGAGAGTAGCTCAGGCCGGCCGCGGCTGCGTTTAATAAAACCAAAGTTAAAACTGCGATAAGTAAATATTAAAAAAAAATTAGGGAATGTCTTGCTTGTCTCTGAATTTTTCATTTTCGCGAGTTGTTTCTTTTGATCGCTTGGTTTTGTATCCCAGAAGGCACCTACGTCCTCTCAACATGTCATAAATATTACAAACTAGGCTTTACTATTGAATTATCACATTACAATGCAACTGATAAAACCTACTTAACCTTCATCATGCTTTTTTTTTTTTTTGCTTGTTCTATTATCCATGCCTGCAATGCGGTTCCCCAGTTGCGAAATCATAAAAAATAACTTCTTAATGATAAACGCAACACGATAACCGACTGTGAAGGTAAAACTAAAAGAAAATGCGATGTTTATTTCACGAAGAGCCATCACATTTGTGCCAAGAAGTTCGCACACTTAAGCGCACTGGTGCAAACTATAAGTCTCAAGAAGAGGAGGCTAGAAACCATTCCATACAAAAGAAAAAAAAACACAGAAAAAAATATGAGCGATCATCAATTTGGCGGTCGTCTCGCGAATAGCACATTCTGCGCTTCGATTTAGTAAGAGCACGTTACATATTTTTGCTCCCAAACTCAGCCCGAACAACATCAACAACAAAAGAACACACACATACAGGTCCCTGATTCGCCTTTTCGCGGTTTCTGGAGAACGTCTTCATCTCCGAGCGAGAAATATGGCGGCTACGAAAAGAAAGAAAGAAAAAAAAAGCCTTACAAGGCCGAGACAAGGCGCCTCCTAAGCACAAGCAAAAGAACGCCCGAAAAGCCAAGGCCGTACGAAAGCACAACCCCGTCTGCGCGGCCACGAAAGCTGTGAAAGAAACAAATACGAATGGCCTTAACGTTATACCCACGGCTTCTGGCAGTATGAGCTTTAGGGAACGTCCGCGAGGCGTCGCTGATATACGCGCGCAGCTAGAGTGATGCGAGCAGACGTACGTACGTATGGGGGGAACAACATAAAGAAGGGGAGGGTACGCGTTTCGTCTGCTTCGGTATAAGGGTGCGCACGGTAGCGCCATCTTGTAGTTCATGAATTATGTAGACGAGATGTGAGCGCGCTGTTGCGGGATTGGGACTATATCCATCCGTGATCTTAGGCGAATGCGAGCATCAAGGTTGCTTGCTTCTGCGCGAATGACGTGAAGCTAGCTAAAGGTGCACGTAGATTTTTTTGTCGTTGTTGTTCTTGCGAATAAGTGTCTTTGAAAGTGGAGTAAACTGGGGTACATTTTTATTTGTTATTCATTCATTGTATACTGTGAGCCTGAACGGGCTAATTTATGCACGAGGGAACAATGAGGACATAGCTGAATTTTGCAACAACAACATAGAAATAGTACCATACTTCACCCGAAAGTTTTAAGCGGCAGAGTTGTTTACATAGTAGTGTACAAGCAGCAGTTTTTGGGTTCACCTGAAGAGCACCACATTTAGGGTTAAAATATGAAAACAAAAAAATTGACAGCGTGTTACACAAACTGTTACGTTTGAAGGCGTTAGCCTGCTTTACACTTGGTAGTGCATGAAGTATACAGTCTGGCACCAAACTTTTTTGCAAGACACAACAAGGCTCAGCGTGACACACATTGTTACATGGACGTCTTCAGTAGTTTGCGTTATTTCATACCCCTGAATATATCTGCACCGCACGGAGTATTGCAATACATCCGGGATATGTCCAGCTTTGACCAAGCGACGATGATTGGTCATGAGTTTATCACGTGACGCCACATGACGTCATGATTACGTCACAAATATCTGTGAACAAATGCGTCATTCGGACGGCACTGATGAAGTCATGCTGTGAGGGCAGCTTGGGTTGATGTCACAAATATCTACGAACTAATATGGCGTCAACATTCACGCCGTCATACCATGACATCATCGGTGACGTAGATCACGTGACTTTTTGTACCACTCCATTCGCCTTTCGCGTTTCACTCAAGGGCGCACTCGCTTACGGCTTTTGCCTTAAAATGACACTAGGCAAAAAGAGCAAAATCAAGATAAAACTCGAGCAACCAAGGCAATAACAAAGACGAAACTTAAGCAACCACACTAATTACGTTTGAAGTAGCGGTGCATTAAAACACTGTTATCTGGACCTTAAATGATGAGTCGCAAGCACCTAGACGCAAATCAGCAGTGGCTGTTCTCGGATAATATCATCTCGTGTTTGTCTAAGAATGACCTGTGTTGGCTGTCAATGGCCAGTTTTGCCATCGGATATTCCGCGAACGGCGAATGCGTTTCATGCAAGGCAGTTCCACATAAACAGAGTTCTTACTTTGGCTTTTTGAGCGAATAACATCATTTCTTCGATACAGTGTTTAACTTTCTTGAAAAGAAGATGAAAGGATGGCCTTTGCTGTATCCTTATTATTATTATTATTATTATTATTATTATTATTATTATTATTATTATTATTATTATTATTATTATTAGTATTACTACTACTACTACTACTACTACTACTACTACTACTACTACTACTACTACTTTAAATGCTTGTGCAGGAGACGTTCGCCATTTTCGCGTACCATTTTGAATAAAATATGGGCACGAATCACTCGCACCGCGTTTTTTTTTCCTTGCACTATTCCGACCCTGTAAACTCGAGGCATTCGAACGCTGCAAAATTCCCCTGAAGTATTGCACGACTGCACTTTGATCAACAGGATACGCTGCAATGCACTTAGCTCTCCAATGCGATCGCATAGAGTACCTACAACTTCAAAAACGCCGTGTAACTTTTTCTTTGCTCTTTCTTTCTTGTGTGGAATAACTCAGCGTGCAGTGTTCCAGAGACCACTTATCGTTCCCTTTGATCTCCCCCAGAGACTCTACAAGAGTAGACGGCAGCGTAAATGTAGTGCAAATTGAGTGCGCTCGGCAAGGCATGAAACAGCACATAGAGCTTTTTCTTTATTCCTGTTCGCAACCTTCAAGCGGAACGCAATAGAACCTTATCTTCATCGCGAAATTCGCGGTGTGGTGGCTCGAATCGCGTTTCATTCGTGTTTACGGCCTTTTGAGCCCTTGTTACGAACAGTGCAAAGATAATGCTATGCTTCATCTGTCCGATAAGTACACCTCTTCGTGAAGAATGGAAAGTTGCGCAAGTTGAAATGCATGCATGATTGATGCAGCGCGAAATACGAAGACAAATGAACATATATGTTGCACATATATATTCATATATGTTCATATATAGAACATATATGTTCTATATAGAACATATATGTTCATATATAGAACATATATGTTCCTTCGTCTTCGTATTTCGCGCTGCATCAATCATGCACCTCTTCGTGAAGTTTGCTTTCTTGTGGCTTGAATCACGCTTCGTTCGCATTTCCGGCCTTTTGAGCACTTGTTATAAAATATTAGGGACAGAACAAGGAAAGATTTGCTGAACAGCTTCGCGGTTAGAAAAGATAGAGATATACAGAAATAAAGACAGCAAAATTAGAGGAAGAAAAATTTCTTCGTGACGCGAGATTCGCACCCACGTATCCACGAACCCTCTGTCCGAAGAGGGTTCCTAAATAGCCTAGATAGCCTTAACCACTCGGCTTTCTAGGCCCGCTAGTAGAGTATAGCATAGCCTTGTATAGTATAGTATAGAACGAGTGCCGGAAATTGAAGTGAGGCTGAGGAGTGGGAAAGGAGGATGTGAGAGAAAGCATAGCATAGAAATAGATAGAAGGAGAGAAAGATAATCGAAGAAATAGACAGCGAGAGACAGAGATAGAAAGGAGGAGGAAGCGAGACAAAGAATGCAATAGAAAATTACGGAGAGAAATTATGTGCACAAAAAAAAAACTGAGACAAGACAGAAGAAGAAAGAAATAGAAAAAAGAAGAAAGATAATTGGCAAGACTTCGCAAAGCAGCAATAGCCAGGATAACCCATGTGTCAATCAGCTGTGCTCTCTCTTTATTATTGCGCCTCCAGTGCAAGCTACTCTTTTTTTTTCTTTTATGAATGTAAACTTTCTGACAAGCTCGCAAAGGCTTGCTCGATAGACGGCTCAGGTTTCTCGAGAAGAGTTTCGTGAAGTGATAGCATCAGTGGACCCATTTATAACGACGATAGCTCTACTGTTCCTAGTACGAATCCATAAAACGCCTGGATGCGTGCGTTTGACTTTTAAAGCTCAGTCAAGGTCAACTTTCTCCTCTTTCGCCACCTCGCTAATCCGTCGTCATATCAACGGACATGCGCAGTGTCGGTTTGTTCTCTCCCCCCCCCCCCCCCCCACTTCCCCATCATTCTCCGCCTGTGGGCGTACGTGGCTCGAAACCTCGACTATTTTCACTTCACTCCCACGCCGATCATACGATAGCGTGCCCCTGCTTGTCACCGCACGGGAGCGCTGACGTGCGGGACACCACCACGGCATGCTTTCCGTGGTAATTACTGTTATCTGTCCACAAGCTCTTTTCAATCGCATTCAACCTCTGCATTTTAGGGGCGAAGCACATTAGGGTATTGGCTTGTCGGTGCGTCCTGTCGTCGTCACGGTCCATCATAAACGGGTGTGCGCCACGAAAATTGGGTAGATCCCACTACACGCCACCGGTCCACTAAAAACGAAGAAGGCAACAGTTAGCCCAAGAAATGGCCGACGACGTATTAGGATTTAATTGAATTAATTAACAGAAATTGGTTAGATTCCGTCTCAAAACTGGTTTCAAATGCCAAGTTTTCTCCTGTAAAGCAGACTTCGTGGCATGTTGCGGTGTGTAACACGAAGACAACTTACGGAAAAATCGCTGCTCAAGGGCAATGGCAGATCAAGAAGAAGAAGCACGTCGCGGTAAGCTGCATTCCGACTCAGTTTTCCGACTACGTTAGTGGAGCGGAAACACCCTTCCCAACATGTACGGTTTCACGCTTGGCATCACTAGTGCCTCATCAAAGAAATCTCTCTCAAAACAATGTGGCGAATTACCTCGGTCAAGCCCTTCTTCTTATTTTTCTTCTCCTTTCTCTCACTGCCCATTAGCAGCGATTTCACTGTGGGAAACACCGTTTCGCACTACATGCTTCGCCCCTCCCCAGGTTTCACGTTAGTGGAGCTTAAACACCCTTCTCTACGTGCTTCGCCCATCCCAGTATATTTTTTTCTCTTAGTGGTTAGGCTTCAAATGCTGCAATCCTTACGCTCCCGTTCTGCCATACGGTGCAACTTTAACAGCGTACAAAACTGGGCGAGTTGGTTGAACTTCATAGTTTAAAAAGCAGCGCAAAAAGACGACACAGGATCAGCGACACAGGACGACACAGGATCAGCGCTTGTCCTGTGTCCTCCTTAATCTTGTGTACCGTCTTTTTGCGCTGCTTTTTAAACTATGAGGTGCAACTTTTAACGCAACAGTGTTAAAGAGCTCGTTTCACAAACATTCCGGTGTCGGCGTAGGTGGTTGTGAGCGACAAATCAAGAAGTATGCAAATAAAATTAATAAAAATCTTCGGTTCCAGTGAGAATTCAACCCAGGGCTTCTGCGGGGCAAGCAGGTGTTCTACCACCTAACCACGTCATTTCTTGTAACTTCTTCGAAAACAAAACATTATATGAACGTCACGTAGTGGGAGCAGTCTTC
This sequence comes from Rhipicephalus appendiculatus, assembly GCA_030522465.1. Classification (NCBI taxonomy): domain Eukaryota; kingdom Metazoa; phylum Arthropoda; class Arachnida; order Ixodida; family Ixodidae; genus Rhipicephalus; species Rhipicephalus appendiculatus. Next base: position 21,690 of record JALIZH010015696.1, read on the forward strand.
TTAACGCATCTAATATTTCATGGCAGAAGCGTGAATCGCGCCAGGCGTCAAAACATGTCAATGGTGCAACGAGTCGGTGTATTCAAGGTCCATTCATTACAAAGCGCTCAGGCCTATTTAATCAATATCAGCAGCAAAACCATCAACAAAGTGAGCAGCTGCGTAGCTTCGCGAAGAGGGCCCTTCACTGATTCACAAAAGAAAAAAAATTATGACGTTGTGGGTATAAAGTGGTTGCTTGGGCGTGTTGGTACGACATGTTGGAGGGAAACAGCGCGAAAGACGAAAGACCAGGCAGAGAAAGACACAAACAATGGCGCTGTTTGTGTCTTTCTCTGCCTGGTCTTCCGTCTTGCGCGCTGTTTCCCTCCAATATGTTGTGGGTATACTACGCGAGGGTACTTGCAGTAGGCATTCCAGGATAGTTTGAAACGGCCAACGCTACGTGCATGGACGTTCGTTTTCTTGCGGCACGGTTGAGGTGCGCACCGAAAGCCACAACCAGGTTAGCAACTGAGAAGGCGATGCACACGGGGCCCGATTACGCTATCGCGTTCTACTCTTGAAGGCGAAGCGCAAGCACCCTGCAAGGATTTTTTTTATTGCGATAGCAATTATATGGACACTCTCGGCTGGTCGGCGTCACCGCCGCCGTTGGCCGCCGCCGTCATCCCCCCGTATATGTATATGTATCTATATAACCGGCCCCGCCCGTCGTTCGTGAGCGTGAAAAGACGCATGGGGGGGGGGGGGGGGGTCCCTCGAGCGACCTTCGATTTTACGAGCGCGGTCGTCGCGGGCGCGCGCGTTATCTCCCCTTCTCGGCGGCCGACAGCGGGGGGGCCGGTGTACCCTTCTACGTGCTGCGCTCTCAACGCGAAGAGAATGTGATGAGCAGAGTGTCCCTGGAGCGGCCGCATGCTCTTAAACCAGCGTTTTCTAGAATTGCGTGAGATCGGATCCAAAAGAGTTAGCTGCCAGCCTCACTTCGTATAACATTACGATTTGTTGCTATCGCATTCATTGCTTCACCCTTGCGGTGAAACTGTGACTTTTTTTCTTTAATGCACACTGGTTTTCTACGCGTCCCTCAGTATGACATCACGGTGCTAATTTGAATATTTTTGAATAAGAAATGACAAGAGGTGCAACACTGTATCGCTTTCAGCCCACACAACGAGCTCTTCTTACGTTATCACTTGGGACCCTCATTATTCGGGCTAACGAACGTCGCCTACTCCCAGCTCCGGTTGTGGGAGCACAGAGCAAAATTTAGAAGCAGCCACGACGTAACGAAAAACCTTGTTTCGTCTCCCAATTCACTCTTGAACGCATGAAAAAGGTAGGCTGCGCGTAGCGGAGTTCACTTGTCCGGGAGCGCACGCTAACAAACCTGAACTTGGCACAAAGGGTTTCGCGGTAACGAACACGGAAACGTTGGTATTTTTTTTTCTTTTGTTGCTGGTTATTTATTTGAGGTTGGGGAACTGCAACGCATAGGACGTTCTTGAATATCAGGTTCGCGGAGAACTGTTGCACGTGTTTTGATTTGTGCTTCTACTTTATTTTGAAGGGGCAGCGAGAGGTTCCTCAGGCGTAATTTCACTGGAACCCGGACTATTCTGTTTCCAGAAATAATTTTTTATAGGCACGTACATTCGAAATGCTAAAGGCCCGTGTACTTAGATTTATGTTTCGGTTAAAAGGCCCCCTCACCAGCCTCTGAAAATACCACAAAATAAAGAGCGAATTATTCTCCCCTGGCGTTTCTCGTCTTTCTAGTGCACTTGCCCGCCATGGTGGATCAGTGGCTACGGTGCTCGGCTGCTGACCCGAAGGTCACGGGTTCGATCCCGGCCGTTGTGGTCCCGTTTCGATGGAGGCGAAATGGTACAAGCCCGTGTGCTGTGCGATGTCAGCGTACGTTAAAGAACATCAGATGGTCAAAATTTCCGGAGCCCTCCACTACGGCATCTCTCATAATCATATCATGGTTTTGGGACGTAAAACCTCAGATATTATTATATTATCATTCTGGTGCACTTCGTGACGCAAGAACAGGGATTCCCGCGACGTCTTATAGTACATGCTCTCGATTGGTCCATATACGCGAAATATCAGGTGTGAATTATCTCCTTACACTGCTCTGCCACACAGCCACCCATCTGTTGTTCTTTGTCTCGCATGACTATCGGGCGCGATGAACTGATTTCACTTCGATTTTTGTGTTTCCGACTGCGCAAGCGGCGATAACAGCTTGTAGCCGACAAGCACGAAATCTTGATAGGCTCAACGCTTAGTGCTGACGTTGTACGCGTGCTTTTAAGAAATAATTGGCGAGGAACAGATATCACATGTAGGAAGGGTAGTGAAGGCGAGGAGGAAACAAATCCCTCGTCTTTGAACGCGGGATGGTGAGGGGCCATTGAAAATGACACTGGAGAAATACCGCAGAATCAAGATTTAATTTAAGCAACCGAGACAATAACAAAGGCGAAAGTTAAGCAACCGCACTAACTACCTTTGAAGTAATTGTGCACTTAAACGCTGTTATCTGGAATTTTAAGTGATGAGTCGCAAGCACCTCGACGCAAGTCACCACTGGCTGTTCTCGGATAATATCGTCTCATGTCCGCCTAAGGTTGACTTGTGTCGGCTACCAGTGGCCAGTGTTGCCAGGGAATATTGCGTGAGGGATGAATGCGTTTCATGCGAGGCAGTTCCACATAAACAAATTTGGTTACACGAAGCGCGTGTGGCAATACGTAAGCTTAGTAGAAATGCCTTGGGCGAAGTCGCGTGACAGTTGATATCATCTCTAACGAGGGAGGTCATCACAGGCCTTGACCTGTGGTTGACCAAGGAGATATTCAGCATTGTGCAAAGACGCGGTAATAACAAGAAAAGCACTCATTATTTTTGTACAACTTAGCCAAGACTTTCGGTAACCACTGGACACTTGATACGCCGTGGAGTTTCGCAGGCGCAGGCTTTCGTGCACTTAAACAGAGGTCACGAGTTTGTTCTCACTCGCATTTACATGTTTTACTTTGCTCCACGTATTAACTATTCTATGTTTGAGGCTAAGACGAAATACGAAGACAGCCTTCCCAGTAACACCCGTTTTCTTGATAATGCCATTTGCACATCAGAGCATCTTTTTTTAGTCTCTGCATGAACAAAATAACACAACTCACAATTCAAGAATTCAAGACAGGAATTTTTTTTTTCGAGGAGTGGGGGGCGGGGAGTTCAACTATAGTTCGTGTATGCTCGTGCGTGGGTCTCTGTGTGTGCGTGTAATACATATG
>JALIZH010015696.1:27500-50000 GCA_030522465.1 Rhipicephalus appendiculatus
TATGATACTGTAAGAATGCTTCCTTAAATACTTCATTGTCGTTTTTCTTTGATTCTCTTTCTTTTTTCTCAATCTTTTTCTTTCTTCCTTTCGTTCTCTCTGCTCCACTCTTTCTCTTGCTTTGCATGGTATTTTTTACTCTATCCTCTCCTCCTTTTTCTCCTCCTCACCTTCACTTTCCTTTCCCGCCTCCTTGCTATATTGTACAAGGCTATGCTGTACCCCGCCATGGCTATGTATACCCCGCCACGGGGGGTCTAGTGGTTGCGGTGCTCGACTGATGACCAGCAGGTCGCGGGGTCGAATGCCGGCATCGGTGGCCTCATTTTTGATGCCGGCCAAAATGCTCGAGGCCCGTGTACTTAGATTTAGGTGCACGTTAAAGAGCCCCAGATGGTCAAAATTTCCGGAGCCCATCACTACGGCGTCTCTCATAATCATATCGTGGTTTCGCACCGTTAAACCCCAACAGTCATTATTATTAAGGCTATGATGTGGTCTGCTAGCCGCTCACCTTCTAATGGTCTTCAAACGCGGGTTCCAATGTCGCCTCGCGAAAAACTTTTTCCCCTTAGAACTTTTCTCTTTCTCAATATTAATTTCTCTTCCTCTCTCTCTCCCTTTTTTTCTTTCTCTCTCCCTGTACTCGTCGTCACGTCCATCATTATTGCATCCCGCGCTGGAGCCATCGGTCCTTGTGTTTCGGGAGCAAAGCAGAAGGTGACGAAAATGAGGACGACGAAAAAGAAGAGGACGAAGAAAGCGCGTGCCGTTTCAAGATGCCAATTTATAGTGACCCCGCACAAACTATGGCGAGCTATAACAGCTTCCCTGCTAAAAATATTTATATATGTTTCATTGTGCATTATGAATAATAATACCTATCGTAAGCGTGCGTAGGGTTCTGCATAAGAGAGAGGGGGTGCAGGGCAAGTTTCACTACAGAGACTCTCCTCAACCCCTTAATTGGGCGAGCCCGCCAAATAGCAAGCTCCGCAATGGATACACAAATGAAAATGAGCAAATGACATGCGGTTCACAATAGCTTGTTTCGGTGACCGGTCTTATGGAGATAAAGCTGGGCAGTAAATCGTTCTCGGAACGAAACATTATTGGGCCTCCGTCGCCATCATCGTCAAAGACCTGCATAGCCATAACCCGATGCACTAAACAATCAAGAGAGAGCTCCAAACGAGTAAAGGTACGTCGCTGCATTGGAGTCCATCTTAGATGACTAGGAGGGGCGGCTGCCCCCCCTCTCCACCTGCCCCCTCTGAGCGCATGCCTGCGATGACCATAATAACCACCATGTACTGGACAATGACCACATGTGGACTTATCGAGACTACCCCATGTGTCCACTGCTACGGATATCTCGCTTAAGCTACGATCTGTCTGTTGTAGACACACGTCAGTAAATTTTGTTCATGTCTTCATAAATGTTTTTTTTTACTTTTCTATCTCTTTTTCACTATCTCTTCATCCTTTGCGAAAGCTTAGAAACGCGTTTTGTTCCTCTAGGTGGCCGTTGTCAGCCTACTATCTCCCCATTTTCTTGCCCTTGTGTGTTTGTGTATGCATTTGAAATAAATGAATAATCAGTAAAGAGACAGTCCTATCGGTAGAGCGAATGTACTTTCTATCTAAATATAGTGCGCCAAGGGAGAGTCACCGAATCATTTATCATGAAGGCGAACCGACGTTACGTTAGAGATCGTTAGACAACGTTAATGGTTTATAGATTTCGCCGAGCGCATGGTATTTATAGTGTACGTTATTTCGAAAACCGTAATGAAATTTTGTGACTCGTAGAGTGCGTAATGACGGTAGATTTATGTGGAGTAACAAGACATCAAAGAGAACTGAAACTTAACCAATGACGCTGCGGTTAATCGTAATGATGGAAACAGTCGAGGGAAACGATGGCTCAGCCTGCGCAATACCTCACCAATTATTGATGTCCAGAAGAGGTCTTGTAATAGACCTCCGGGAAAGGTCTCGCGGAAGACCTGAAATAGACACGCCGCCATAATTAGTGTAAGAACGTTTAGCGCAAGAACATTCGCGACTGCATTTTTATGCGCCTGCCGTTTTCGGTGAAATCGGTCACGCGCGAATAGTGTTGTGTGTTCGAACTTCCACTTTCCGAAGTTTTGATGAAGTTGAGGGTTTGACGAAAGCTCGTGTGGTCGTGGCCGAACATCGGTGAAAACTACTGACAGGTGCTGACCAAGGTGAAAATATATTTACTGTGACGTCTATTCGCCTTGTTCGCAATGCTGTTCCCAATATGTTGTTCCCGCTTGTTCCATTGTTTCTGCACTAAAACAGTATATTGGGCAGCAGGTGGAGTTTAGGTAGTGGTTATAGGTAGCTATATGTCTTCTAATAGATCACCGGAAGAAATCCAGTTTACAAAAATTGGCTAAGCTTGAGCCGCGGAAACCTTGACACAGCGAAACTGGATAATTCCGAAGACTATAATCTGGTTGATTGCAAGTAGTTTCAAGGCTTTAGCGAGGTGATGTAGGTTGTTTCTACGTTGCTTCTAGGTCGTTGCTAGGCTTTACCTAGGTGATGCTAGGTTGTATCTACATTGATTCTCAGCGCAGGGAGGTTCTAGTTAGACCACAGACAGTCACAGACACGATACGGGCACGTCGTCGTTGGCCTAATCCTTCCATTGCTCCGGGGTGTTCTCGCCTTTCCTGTTCCCCAGTATTATCTCGTTGTACCTACTCGGGGTCTCTGGCTCACCTCCATCGTTTAGCAGCCATTTGTTGGGCTAACTGTTGCCTTCTTCCATATTAGTGGAAGTTTTGTGTAGTGCGGTTTACCCAATTGCTGTGGCACATACCGGTTTATGATGGTGATAGTTTTCTGATAGGCCGTACAGAGAGAGAGAGAAATAGATGCAAAGGGAAAAGCAGGGAGGTTAACCTGGTACAGTAACACAGGGGTGGGGAAATAGGGGTTTTAAAGAGGACAGAGAGAGAGATAAAATAAAAACGAAAAAATTTCTCTTGCACATACCCGTTCGTTGGGTTAACCGCTGCCTTCTCTATTTTTAGTGGACCAGTGGTGAGTAGTGGAAATTACTTAATTTTTGTGGCGCATAACTGTTTAGGATGACGATAATTTTTTTGTGGTAGTGGGTGAACAAAAAACGATTTGCTGAATAGCTTCGGTGTTAAAACAAATAGAAGACGCCTGAACGAAGGTATGTTGTAGCCGTATTGTTTAAAATGCGGGAACCTTGTATGCAGTGTTGTTTACAGTGTACTGCCAGCGTTTGTTCCATTGCTTCTGTACTAAAGCACTACTTTAGGGGTAGCCTAAGGTAATGGTTATAGGTGGTCGTGATGTGTCTTGCAACAGATCACCGGATGATGTCTCGTTACGAACGTCTAGAAGATATCTGAAAGTAGAGATGTGTTAGACGTATTGTTTTAAATATGACAATGGAGTTTGCGGTTCGCGCTTTCTTCGTGACTACACAAATGTACCCGCGCCTCTGCAAAATCTACGCCTAACGACTGGGCATGTTATAGAATAACTGTAGTTTGTATAGTGCACCGAGTCGACGGAACACAAGAAAGTGTCGTTCACAACGGACCACTACAGCGTTCTGTTGTGTATGAATCTTTATCGTGTCCCGTCGATTCGTTGCACTCTACAACCTACAGTCTGTAAAGCATTTCACGCGCGCATGACTTTGACGAGTTCAGCCCACGACTGGCCCAGGAAACCTCAGTCGTAGCCTCAGCCTAGCTGCATAGTTTTAGGCTTCGGGAAGAGCGTAGGCCCGAGCGGTAGTGGGCGGCGGTTTACCCAAGCCTGTTTGCTCGTGGACAATTCCGTACCACGGCATAGCAACCTTCGCCGGAAGTGCTACAGCGATAGCAGCAAGAACTGCTGAACGCGATACGTGGACACACGCAAATGAATCCACTCTATTCGCCCGTAAGCCGTGTCAACATTGCACAAAGAGTGCGTCGGCCTACGCGTCCGACTTCCTTTGCGCGCCCGTTGCGACGATTCAGTGCTTCGCGCGGCTCAGAGAGTGGTCGCGGGTTTGATTGCTGTGCATGGCGGGATCTGATGAAGAGGAAAAGTAAAAAAAAGAAATACTTGTCTGTGACGCATGCCTGCACGCTAAACACAAGTCAGGTAGCCGACCGAAACTAACACGAATCTCTTTACTAAGGCGTCCTTCATAGCCTATAGTAGGTTACAAGTTAATAATAAATATAGGCTTCGCATTCTGAGCTGCGGCGCGCCTGCAAATTATATCTGCAGTAGAGTAATGCTTGGTTGTTTCCGCTCTAGCAATAAGTACATTGCCGCTACTAATGTAGGAACTGCGGATGTTTAGAATTAATAGTTCGTCTTTCGTACTTAAATGTATGTGTCCTCTTCTCGTCCCGTCTTTAGAGCTGTTTTATTCTTCGTGTACCGTAGGGGGGGTGGGGGGGGAAGGAATGAGACTTTCTTTAGCCAAAAAAAAAAAAGTGTTTTGAGGATTTTACAATCAGGTGATAGAGATTTATCTACTTTTATCTTTCAGAAAATTTATCATACTTGGAGGTTCACGGTTTCAAAATTAGTTTTCAGTCGCTTTTCTTCGATGCCTTGACAAGACATGGGGGTGTAGCCCTACGTAATCTCTGATTTTCTCTAAAAACAACATTTCTGGAGGTTCGTGCACTTTTTTCTCGGCAACTATGAGGCATAAGCAAGAAAAGATTTCTCACGTGTGTTAATGAGTGCCATTTACATGAATGGAATTAGAATCACTAGCCTAGGTGCATTTGTATTTTTGAGTATAAAAGACTTTTATAAGTGGCTATTTGCATACATCGACAAACGTAAAAAAAACAACAAATATAATTTTTGTTGGGCACTCACAATTCACTGCATCTCTCTCTCTGTCTCTCTCTCTCTCTTTTTCTTTTACTTCTCTTCCCTCCTCTCTCTTTCTCATCTTTCTATTCCCTAATCCCCCCAGTGTAGGGTAGCTAATTCCCTCCCTGCCTTCTCCCTTTCTATTTGCTTCCATCCTTCCTTTAGTGAATGTTGATAGTCCATCGTTAGTATAGTAGAGGTTATTTTCCTCAGCTTCAGTGAAACGCCAATAACGACAGTAGCGAATGACGAATTAAACCCGGATGACCAACCGTAGCTTGTCGTCTGCTACGCCCACCGCAGCGGCAGACGACGGGTGGCTTCTCGACGCTTCGAAATTCAACGAAACCCATCTCATCTTCTTTTTTCACCGCCGAAGCGTAGCTTTTGAAAATGGCGTCTCCGGGGAGGAGAAGCGGCCGGACGTAGCTTTGGAAAGGTGCGCACAATACCGGAACACGGAAGAAAAGGAAAGAGCTGCGAGAGCCTGTTCAGAATTCATAAATTCCGGGCAGGCCACGGCGTCGAAGAATCGGGAGAAGGATTTTCGCCCCGATCTTCACCATCGTCTCGTATCCACTCTTCCCTCCATTTTCACCCGGCCTGTCTCCACGCAGAATCCGCACTCGCAGGAACGACCTCATAGTAGCGTTGCTTGCTGGTATGGAGACTATACTGGCGTGGCTCTGCGCAGAAAGATGAGAGTGGATTGTGGCTTTTTTTTTTTCTAGGCCTTTCTTTCTTGATGGCGTGAGGCGCACGTGGAAGCAAGAAAGAAGTTCCGATCTTTTCGGCGATATGACAGATGAGCTCTTCCGTTGTCAAAGTTGTCGTGTTACAAGTCACTGCTTTTTGGATCCGTGCCTCAGACTGTGAGGACTGTGAAGGAATCGCGGAATCTGTAATACTAGCGAACACGCACTACAGACTATGAGCGTCGGCAGGGGCGTGGAAAACAGGCACTTTTCCCCCCTCAAGTCACACCAGCAATAGCCCTCCACCCAAGCTACACCAGCGCCTATCCCCTCCCCCGGCCACGATGCAACGCGGGTTTGCGCCCCCCAAGGCAATGCCGCTAACACTCATGCTGCAGGCGACAAATAACGGCATGGGACAAGCGCTCAACTTCAACTGACATCAATGCATTAACGGGAAGGAAGGGTTGTAGAAAAGGAAACAAATCTGGCGCGCAGCTGACGTGCAACGCTTCCAAGGCACCTCTGGTCCACGTGAACGGGCTAAGCACAACAACAAGGCTTTGTTCCCTTCTCCATTGAAACCTACAGAAAGACGTTCGGAGACACATCAATCTTAAATCCACCCCAATGTAATGATATTTAGTGTTATACCAAGGAGAAAGCTGTAAATGACTCAACAAACGCGAAAAGCGACCGTAAGTGTCGTTGGCGTCGACGTCAACACGAGTAGTAAAAAAATTAAACATATTATGACGTCAGGAGTGACGTCATCATGACGTCAGCTATTATAAAGATTCCTGACGTCATCATGCCGACACTATAGCGTCACATATGATGACATCATCGCATGAAATCGTCGCTTGCTCAAAGGTGGCACTGCAAAACCATGGGAGGCGCCGAGAGCCAAGTGTGTTGGGTTCAGAAGGCTTTCAGGCTATGGTGGAGGGAGAGGGTGGATTATTGCAATTGACTGCGAAGAAAAACACATGCATTCAAGTCTTCTTAGGCAATCGCATAAGGATCCGCGTGGCTTTGGCTATATGTTGAGTACCTGTAGACGTTTAGCAAGTAGGACATGGCCCCACTTCCAAGTAGTACTCATTGCACCGTGATGACGATGTTGTTAAAGTACTTCAGCAAACGAGACCTCTTCTTCCTCACTTATATCCGGAATATTCGACTGCAAGCAGAGTTCCACAGGCTATACATAATTACGCTAAAGCAGCGCTAAACAAAACGAATACACAGGGATCAAGGAGGCAAGACGACAGCGCATGTCCTATCCCATAAGAAAAAAAAATTCCTTGACTCTCTTTTGAGAGTCCTCACTTAATACGTATATTACTCCCCTTAAAGAGTTACGTGGACTCTCTTAGGTCATTATACTCTGGTAGGAGAGTCGGGAGACCTGAAAGAGAGTTAACAGGTCTCTTTGAATAGAGTGTATATGCGTGGCAAGTAAGGACTCGCAGCAAAGGGCAACGCGTACTCTGTTTCTTTTTTAGGGGCGAAGCTCCTTAGGGGTGTGGGTCTGTCCCTCCTCTGTAGCAGTAGTAGTAGTAGTAGTAGTAGTAGTAGTAGTAGTAGTAGTAGTCGTAGTAGTAGTAGTAGTAGGTAGGTAGGTAGGTAGCTAAGTGTAGTGGAATGTACCCACTACACGTGATAAAGATGACGATGACGCAGTATAGTGGAATGTAGCCACTACACGTGATAAAGATGAAGATAACGCAGTATAGTGGAATGTACCACTACACGTGATAAAGATGACGATGACGCAGTATAGTGGAATGTACCCACTAGACGTGATGACTATGAAGTATAAGCGCGTTCCAGACCACACATTCTCTTTCTGCCATGGATGAAAACGATCGAGCTTCTCCCACTCATCATCAGTCACTTCGTGGATATGGCGTTATTTTTTTTTCTTAAAGCGTGTCTTCTTCTCGTTCGTTGTGTACACGTTGTCTGTCGCTGCTTTACCATAATAAAGGAACTCCGACCACCTTGCCCACTTATCCGTTATCCTGCAATACTATACATACATTGAAAACGCGGGCGCCGTTAATACGAAAGTTAGGCACCTTCAGTCAAAACGAAAGCAAGCATCTGAATATCTTGGTAAGTGCGGAGCCCAAATTAGGCACGAGACACACAAAGCACAAGATGACACAAAGTGCAAAAACCCACAAAACACAAAACACAAAGAACAAAAGGGGAGGGGGGGGGGGGCTGTGCTGTGTGTGTTCTGCTACGTTCAGTACCAAATTTGCGCTCTGCAGTTAACCACAATGAACACAACTATCAATAATATATGGGGTTTAACGTCCCAAAACCACGATATGATTATGACAGACGCCGTAGTGGAGGGCTCCGGAAATTTTGACCACCTGGGGTTCTTTAACGTGCACCTAAATCTAAGTACACGGGCCCCATACAGAGCACAACTATCAAAGCAACGAATTATTTAAAGATATATTTCAGCGTCACCTTCTCAAGTTTAGTTATATCAAAACTGTTTGATCTAGATTAGTTAATACTAGCTGTCTTGTTAGGTACGAAGGGACATATTTCGCATCAGTGTGAGTTTAGTGTAGTACTGCATCGACCAACTGCTAGCATGTATTTATTCTGTAATGATAATGAATGCTTCATATTTCTAAAGTTCATATTTGTCTTATATAGACGTATTATGGACGTACTAACTTATGTTTTATATATCTTCCATTTTTCGCTCTGCCTAACATGTTTGACAGTTCTATTACGTGCACCAGGGTTGATTTTGTCTTTCTTTTTTTTTTTCACTTCCTTTTCGTGTGTACCCGCTGGCCTATGCAATGCCCCTCACAACAGGGTCCATAGGGGCATTGTGTGAATAAATCAGTACGGCAGAACTTCGCAGCTTGGAGTTGTTCGGTGGATTAGACGGCGAATCTATGTCTTCGTAAAAGCGACGTGACTGATATTATCATTTAAACTTTCTTGTCGGCTGACAGCATGATCATAAAAATCGCACGCTTTGCTGGCAAATTATTAGAACCAAGTAGCCGTCCATTCAGAGCTGTATTTCCTTTATTCTCGAGTGCTTCACAACAGAGCCGTCAAGACTACCTAATAATTCTAGCCTCGTACTTTCCTTAAGTCGTAATTTTTCGTGTTCAGACGATAATTCGGTTTCGCCAGAACACTGAACACGCCGTTAATTCTGTTTATTTCTTTTCTTTTTGTGTGGTATTTTTTTTTCTACTGCATCAAGATCTCGATAAAGCATAACTTGCCTCATCTGTATGTCACCTACCATGCTCGCCCACACACACACCAGTCGTGAGTCTTCACTTAACAACCAACCCGAGTCTCGAATAGCTGTGTTTCCGGCTTGTGAGAAGATGAAATTATATATCGCTCCAGCCGTAAACTTTCAGGCCGCTTTACGATCGACACCAGAGCTGGATTTTTGTCTTTCCTTAAAGGTTCCAGAAAGTACTCAACTCTCGAATCCTAAGAAAGCTGTAAGTTATTTACGCCTACGTCCACCCGATGCGCGGGCCTTCTTAACGAGTCCGCGAAATTCATAGCGCTAACGCGCTTCGCAGAACACCCCCGAAGTTCTCATCAACGAGTCATCGTGTAGTCGGCTGAAACCTTGGAATAAATATAAACGCCACTCACAGCCATCGCCGTACCACGCAAGGATAATGTGCATAGATGTTCTATCCAATTACGTTCACTAATTTTTGCGACGTCAAAAACTTCTTCGAGTTTTAGATAGTTTGCGTATAGGTAAAGCTTTGTGTCGCCGGTTCTGTAATTTTCTCTTAAAGTCGGCAGATCCCACGTACTTGGGAATCGATGTTATGCGAAGCATGTGGCGAGAAGGTGATTGTGTTGTAACTTTTTTATTGAGCAAAACGCTACGAAATGACGCTAAAGATGTGTGCAAATGTTGTACGCACAGACATATGTTGCACAGTCGCATATGTTGTATGTAACCGGTTGTTTACACTTGTGTAACAATACCAACATCAACATGGGTATTAGAAACACCAGAAGCGGTAAGCTGATATGTTGCGCTTGTGCTCGCCAGGATGGTAGCCCTCGACAGTGCTACATAAATCAACTTCAGTGGATGGCGCTTAACTACAATTGACGATAACCCGATGTGAAGGCTGTATCATAGGAGTACAAATGTAATGTTTATAAAATTAGATAGCTAGCACTGCAATCCCAATTGACGTTTCACGAACTTTAGGGTCTTTTTCAAAATCAGTTCCGAGACCTGGCGTAACTCTGTGCTAGATTACTTGATTGCCACGCAGAATGCTTGGGTTCAATTCCTGCTGCGACCCTGATATTTATTTTTTTGCATTCGTCGCGTCAACGCTGCCGACGTCAGTTTTTTTTCTTAACGCTCTCACGTTAATATTACCAATGTCCGTTCTCTCCGTTCCTGGGTAGCTATTAACTGTCAATCACCTGCAGCGCATACCTGCATACCGTGGCCCGTGGTATACGGGTATGTGCCACACATGTCTGGCGGAAATCGTTTGATGATAGATAGATAGATAGATAGATAGATAGATAGATAGATAGATAGATAGATAGATAGATAGATAGATAGATAGATAGATAGATAGATAGATAGATAGATAGATAGATAGATAGATAGATAGATAGATAGATAGATAAGCGTATCTTCAAAGAGATGTGACACATATGGTAAGTTATGTGCCACACATGTCTGGCGGAAATCGTTTGATAGATAGATAGATAGATAGATAGATAGATAGATAGATAGATAGATAGATAGATAGATAGATAGATAGATAGATAGATAGATAGATAGATAGATAGATAGATAGATAGATAGATAGATAGATAGATAGATAGATAGATAAGCGTATCTTCAAAGAGATGTGACACTTATGGTAAGTTATGTGTCCCCAAAAATACTAACACGTCATCATTTTAGGGGCGAAGCTCCATAGGCCCTCACGATGCTCGCCGTCGAGGCTCGCCGTCGTCCCTAGTCGATGCGCAGGTGCGAAACATATGTGCGCCATACCGTCTACAGAGCGTACATAGCGCGCATATGGTTAAAAATAGACCGTACTCTGTCCGTGCATCTGTCCGTCCGTCCATCCGTGCGTGCGTACGTCCATCCGTCCGCCCGTCCATCTGTCCGTCCGACCATCCGTGCATCTGTCCGTGCGTCCGTCTGTCCGTCCGTCCATCTGTCCGTCCGTCCATCCATCCGTGCATCTGTCCGTCCGTCCGTCCGTCCGTCCATCTGTCCGTCCTTTATACTAGTCGGCGACTTCAACGTAGACATCATGGACCTTAGGACCTAGCTTCGTTCCGTCATCAGCATTCACTTCGTAGATCTGCCAAAGTGCGTTGGCGGGCTAGTCGGTTTATTATGCTACGTTTCTACAGCGCGACTAGACGCGGACGGAGAGGAACACGCAAACACACACACAGCGCTGACTTTCAACTGGAAATGTTTATTTTCATATGCACGTGACGCATATATATACATACGCGAGCAAGTGAAAACAAAACAAGAAACAAACAAAAGCCGGAACCCAAACGTGCATGTTTTGCCGCAATCACAACCAGTTGCCACCTAACTAGAGTGACAGATCCAGAAATTTCATTTTGTTATCTGGCAGTGACAAGGATGGCATGCACACACATATGATTCATTTTGGTAGATCTGCCGCCATTTTTTTTCTTGGAGCGTAGAAGTCACGTTGCAGAATGATTTTACTTCTTGCGGCGCGATGTTGCTGATTTTGAATAAAATATGTTTTCCAGCGCTCACTCATGTTGGCTAACTGTTGGCTAATATTATCTAACTTCTGGTATAAAAGTATTATAAAATAAATAGTACACGTTAACCATTATATTTGCCTAAATGCAATAACTTCGTCACAAGTATGACGATTTCTTTTTGGGGAATTGTGCCACAAATGAATTTAAAGGTTCTTTTCGTTTAGTATACTTGTTCGCCTGTTTGATGTAGAACTTATGTATCAAATTCTGAAGCAAGGTTCCTGCGCTTACGTGTCAGGTTTCTTTTTTTTATTATTATTATGAATACTTTCTCCGACTGGCACGAGGCACGAAATTCGCCCGTGGAGTCCGTCTTGAAAGGGAACAAAAATAGTAACCAGCATGATTGCTGCGGTGAGGAAGCAACTAAAATGTGAATCGACAAGTGCTGAGCAAATAACGCAGCACCCGCTGATCTGTTCCTTTCCGAAATCGGGAAAAGATTGAGCAAACGATGGCTAATTACACGAAACACGACTCCGTAGGTGGTCCAGACTTCAACACGTGTCTCGGTTTCTGTGTTCTATTGCGGTTTCTTCTTACAAACAGAGACGTGCACACGGAAGGGAGGTGGAGGAGTGGAGGGGGGGGGGGGGGGGGGAAGGCTTGTGCCCCCCCCTCCAATCACCTAAAGAGGAGCGCGAAGTCTGCCCCATACCGCTATTCAGTCGGACCTGTTTCATCATTGTTAAAAAAAGCAGACTTTTGACGCATCCTCTTAAGGATAATGGCAACCGAAGGCTACCGATGTTGCATTCCAAAGAATGTCTACTCCCCGTCCTGACTCCCGAAAGGTCAGAGACAAGAAGGAGGCCATTGTGAGTAGCAGCAGGGCATCGCTTCATTTTGTTTTGTTTTTTCGTCCATTGTGAAGCGTGTTCTCTTTTCGACTAGACCAGTGCGAAGGGACGGAGGGCTGCGATCACCCCCCCCCCCTCCCCAAGTGGGAAAAATTACACCATCTCCCACTAAAGAGAACCACGTGTAGATGCGAAGCAGCGAGCGCTAACGCTTACACTGGCGGCGGCGTTGACGCTGGCGCTCATCGCGGCGTTGCGCAGGAGAGAAATCTGGGGAGGCGCAATCACGCAGTGATGGACCGGTGTTTCCTACTGGAACATGCCAATCGCTGCTAATGGGCAATGAGAGACAGAATACTCCGATTGGACACAGAGACCCGCAGTCCGCTTTTAATTAACGCGCACGCTGCGAATTTTTATCCTTCGACAACGCACAGGAGAAATCTCCCACCGGAACAACCTTGCAGGTCAAGATCCAGTGCCTATATATACGGGGTGGCCAGTGAACGGTTGTGCAGCGCGAGCAGTCGGTTTTTCCAATCAAGAAACTCGCTAGCAGACGCTGCCTGCGTCGGCGTTGCGAGGCGAGAGAGGTGGAGCGTAGGAGAGGAGAGAGGGGGGAGGGGACGCGCATGCGCAATGGGGGGTGTAAATGCCGCGGGAGGGATGCCTGGAGGAGAGAGGGGGGAGCGTAGGAGAGGAGAGAGAGGGGGTAAGGACGCGCATGCGCAGTGGGGGGTGTGGTCGCCGCGAAGAGGGATGCCTAGAGGAGAGAGAGGGAGAGGAGACGCGCATTGGCAGGGGGGTGCGGACGCCGCTGAGAGGGATGCCTAGAGGAGAGAGAGGGGGGAAGCGTAGGAGAGGAGAGAGGGGGGAGGGGACGCGCATGCGCATTGGGTGTGTAAATGCCGCGGGAGGGATGCCTAGAAGAGAGAGAGGGGGAGCGTAGGAGAGGAGGTGCGTCGAGAGGGTTTGCGCATGCGCAGTCAGGGGGGTCACGCCGCACACCACCACCACCACCACCGGATTGAACTTCGCCTTAAGATGCTTCCCATCTAATAATAATTTTGGGGTATTACGCCGGAAAACCATCATTACGAGAGACGCCATAGTGGAGACCTCCGGAAATTTCGACCACCTAGGGCTCTTCAACGCACACCTAAATCTAAGCACACGGGCGTTTAGAATTCGGCCTCCATCAGAATGCGGCCACCGCTGTCGCGATTCGATCCCGCCAGCTTTGGGTCAGAAATTGAGCACCATAACCACTAGACCACCGTAGCGGGTATATTCCATCAAATAGATCTCACCAGCGTCCATGCCTTAATACTGCTTAGCAGAAGTTGTCAATCACTCGATGGTAAATAACAACAACCAACTACTACGAATGAGTGCCTGACCGCGTGTCGTCAGAGTACGCTTCATCTATAAAATGATTCCGCGGTTCCTTTTCAGACGTTTCCACAACTCCAAGCCAGTCATTCACGATGATATGCTAAGACAGCGTCTCTGCGCAAATTGCGAAATACAAGCTCAAACAATGAGGACATGCCATGCCTGAGCATAGGGCCATTCGCAAAATTGATCTTGACACAGAACGCAGTATCGCGGCTGTCCGGCGCGACGCACCGTCGACAAGCCACCGTCGCTGAGAGTCATAACTCTGTGGCGGCCTGTTTCTTGTGAGCACACGTCGCGACATTTGCGGATCGAATTGGCGAGCGTCTTGAATCGGGCCAGACAGACGCCGGCCGACGGCCTCCACTGACGGCCTCCACTGACGGCCTCCACTGATGGCCTCCACTGTCGGCGTCGACGGAAGGCCGTGGTTATCGAACGACCTCGCTTTCAACTAGGGCATCTTCTTTTGCGAAATGAGATGACGTTTCACGAGAGAAGGACATTGAGAAAGTATGTCTATGCAGAGATAAACTATGTAGAACTGAAGCGTTTATATTGTCACGTGAAACACTACATTCGGGCGAGTTGGCAAGAACTCGCTCGTTCACAAATGGTGGTACAGAATATCACGACAGCAAGAAATCACACACAATCAGGGAGCTGTAGTTTGTCTGAAGACTTATTATTGTATATGTGACATATGTGTCATATGAGAATTTTCGATAGGGCGACCTTTGAGCATGAGATGTTTTACTACTACCATTTGTTCCACTTGTGTTCGGACAATTTAAGTTTCGCGTGCGTTGATTCCCCTGTCCATTGGGCACCCCCCCATCACAGAAGCGCGGTTGAGTGACTAAGTGGCGTCCAAGGAGGTTTAATCAGAATTAGAATTGCTCGAGTGCAAATTATGCTTCAGTAGGGGCAGAATAAAACCAAGAAGGTTCTTCAAAGAGGGCCGGAATGGAAGCTCCTGCCACTTCTTGGCAGCTAGTGTGAAGACAGCCTTTGCCCATAGTTTATGTAAAAAAAAATTCCCCATCTCCCGCTAAAGGGAACCATGTGTGGATGCGAAGCAGCGGGGAGATAATTAGCTTGAGCGGGAGGAACGTCGCCGCTCTCGTTTCACGGCAGTGGTCCGGGCGCTCATCGCAGCATTGCACAGGAGACAGAATGAGGCGCGCGCGCTCCGTCTGTTTTATACCGCGGAACTACCGTGGCACCCCAGCGGAGTATGCAGCTGCCACACCACCTGTCGTGCGCGCCGCTCCGTAGGGGATTCCTAGAGGAGAGGACGGGGGGGGACCGTAGGAGAGAAGACGTGCATGCGCTGTTGGGGTGTGGGACGCGGGAGCCGCTCCGTGGAGTAGAGGATTCCTAGAGGAGAGAAAGGGGGTGAGCGTAGGAGAGAGAGGGGGGAGGGGACGTGCATGCGCTGTGGGACGGACTAAGCCCCCTCCAAACACATGCAAGCGAGATCAAGGAATGGGATCAACCTGGGAGACAGACACCACCTCCTAGCCATTGCTAAGCAGCCTCTCTGTGCTCTCGACCATGACTCAAGCAATGGGGTCAACCTGGGCGACAGACACCACCTGCCTAGCCATTGCTAAGCAGCCTCTCTGTGCTCTCGGCCATGACTCTCATGACTGTAGTAGTGGTTGACGGCCTTCATATTACTACAGTGTTCTGGTTCGCATAATGGGTGCTTCCCTACTTCATGAAAGTGGCCGGACGCGGGACGGGGGGACGCGGGACGGACAGAGCCCCGAGCATAAGATGCTTCGCATCTAAAACAACACAGCCTTTTCGTGAGTGCCCTATTAGACATCAAGTGCATATGTTCCGCTAACATAATTGCTAGGCGAAAAATTGAAGGACACTTTGTACATTCTAAAGTGTGTTCGGCGAAAGCGTGTGGCCGTTCCGCTGACTATGCCATGTCTTTTAGATGCAAACATCTTATGCTCGGGGCTGTGTCCGTCCCTCCCGTGTCCCGCGTCCCCCCGTCCCCCGTCCCGCGTCCCGCGTCCCGCGTCCGGCCACTGTCATGAAGTAGGGAAGCACCCATTATGCGAACCAGAACCCTGTAGTAATATGAAGGCCGTCAACCCTAACACAGTCATCAGAGTCATGGCCGAGAGTACAGAGAGGCTGCTTAGCAATGGCTACGCAGGTGGCGTCTGTCGCCCAGGTTGACCCCATTCCTTGAGTTATGGCCGAGAGCACAGAGAGGCTGCTCAGCAATGGCTAGGCAGGTGGTGTCTGTCGCCCAGGTTGACGCCATTCCTTAATCTTGCTTGCATGTGTTTGGAGGGGGCTTAGTCCGTCCCTCCTTCCCGCGTCCCACACCACCACAGCGCATGCGCGTCCCCTCTCTCTCCTAAGCTCTACCCCTTTCTCTCCTCTAGGAATCGTCTACTCTACGGAGCGGCCCCCCGCGTCCCCCCACAGCGCATGCCCCTCCTCTCTCCTCTAGGAATCCTCTACTCTACGGAGCAGCTCCGGCGTCCCACAGCGCATGCGCGTCCTCTCCCCCCTTTCTCCTGTGGGAATCCTCTACTCTACGGAGCGGCTCCCGCGTCCCACACCCCCCACAGCGCATGCACGTCCCCTCCCCCTCTCTCTCTTCTCCTACGGTCCCCCCCCGTCCTGTCCTCTAGGAGTCCTCTACGGACCGGCGCGCACGTCAGCTGGTCTGACAGCTGCATACTCCGCTGGGGGGCGCCATGGTAGGGAGCGGCGCCCGCGACCCACATCCCCACAGCGCATGCGCGTCCCCTCCCCCCTCTCTCCTCTAGGAATCCTCTATTCTACGGAGCGACTCCCGCGTCCCACAGCGCATGCACTTCCCCTCTCCTACGGTCCTCTCCTCTAGGAATCCTCTACGGAGCGGCGCGCACGACAGGTGGTGTGACAGCTGCATACTCCGCTAGGGGCGCCACGGTAGTTGCGCGGTATGAAAATGACGGAGCGCGCGTGCCTCATTCTCTCTCCTGTGCAGCGCCGCGATGAGCGCCCGGATCGCTGCCGGGAAACGATAGCGGCGACGTTCCTCCCGCTCAAGCTAATTATCTCCCCGCTGCTTCGCATCCACACATGGTTCCCTTTAGCGGGAGATGGGGAAGTTTTTTTTTCTTTTACACTCTCAGTGGGATAACACACAAAACGAATGTGTGCATTTTTTTTTTAATTTTTTACCGCGAATCACAGCGAGACGCGAGACTAATCTTCCTCCGTTCGCATGCGTTAGTATCTTCTCGCGCTTTGTGCATCGTGCAAACGCCATAGCGTTCCAGCGCTTAAATTGACGGGCCCTTTGTAAATTCGAAGGTGTATTCCGTGAACGCCTGTGTCTATTGAGACGGCGTCGGTCAGAATGATTGCAAACGCTGGGCACAGCGAAGCTACGCAAGCAAAGAGCGAGCGCTGTAGAGTCCGACGCGACCAGCGTCCGTTCGCGCATCCCGGCGGCCACCTGGCTCCGTGCCAGAGCTGGGATGGACGGGACGGACGGACATAGACGGACGGACGGACGGACGGACGGACGGACGGACGGACGGACGGACAGACAGACAGACAGACAGACAGACAGACAGACAGACAGACAGACAGACAGACAGACAGACAGACAGACAGACAGACAGACAGACAGACAGACAGACAGACAGACAGACGGACGGACGGACGGACGGACGGACGGACGGACGGACGGACGGACGGACGGATGGACAGACAGACAGACAGACAGACAGACAGACAGACAGACAGACAGACAGACAGACGGACGGACGGACGGATGGACGGACGGACACCGGACGGACGAACGGACAGACGGACGGACGGACACCGGACGGACGGACACCAGACGGACGGATGGACGGACGGACGGACGGACGGACGGACAGACGGACGGACGGACACCGGGCGGACACCGGATGGACACCGGACGGACGTGAGCATGAGACATTAAAGGCTTTCGCCTTAATACAACATAACAGATCGTTTATCCCGATCCTTTATGCCTGATCTGTATATTCTCGGTGACTATATATATAGATATTGTGGGCATTTATAAGACACGTCTTCATCATCTGTACATAACCATCATCACATGGTGTTCTTCATCTTCTTCGTTTGTGGGGACACATCTTGAGTTTGTTCTGTGCCTCGGATGGGACTGTTTGGCCACGTCTTCCCGGCCTAATAAAGACGTGTAAAGTACTACGTTACAAGTGGTGGAGGTGCGGGGTTCGTTTCGAGCCATGATCCGCGCAATCATAAGGGAAGAACTGCAGTCGCTCGGCTTTTCAGCAGGACCGTTTCCTTCTGCTACCTCCAGTACTAACCTGCGTGACGTCGTTAAGGAGGAGTTGGCGGCTATGACTGGTGCTGCGTATACAGAGCCTCTCGTACCTAAGCTCCCACCAACTTACGCGCAAGTCGCCGCGGTTACTCCAGCCGTTGTTCCATCGATGCCACCGACGCCGACACAACCGCACCTGGCTTCCATAGCTTCCAGTGCACACAATCACCCTTACTATGCACCACCGACGCCAGCACACATGGCTTCCATAGCGCCCAGCGCACACATCCAGCCTTACTATCCACCATGGCGCCCTACGCGACCTACGTGCTACTATTGTGGATATCGTAGACACATCGCGCGTGTCTGTCGCAAG
Source organism: Rhipicephalus appendiculatus (assembly GCA_030522465.1). Lineage (NCBI taxonomy): Eukaryota > Metazoa > Arthropoda > Arachnida > Ixodida > Ixodidae > Rhipicephalus > Rhipicephalus appendiculatus. The sequence continues at coordinate 45,816 of JALIZH010015696.1, forward strand.
CGTCAGCAAGACGAGCGTCGTGGGTTTGACACTTACGAACGGGACGACTTTGCGACGGAGGCCACTTTCCAGCGCCGTCCTTACGCAACGATTCATGGTCGCTCTCCCTCTCCACCTGCGACGCCCGAGATGGCTCCTAACTACCGTGGCAGCAGGCGTCGGTCACCGTCACCTCTTCGTCGCTCTACGTCGCCACTGCGACCACCCTCTCAATTCGTCGACCGTCGCCCGGAAAACTAAACTGTGCAGCTTTTGGAGGAAAAGCTGCATTTAGCGAAGTAAGAGAAATTCCTCCAGCGCGTCCCCATAACATGATATCTGTTTTAGTAGAAGGCATACAAGTGGAAGCATTAATAGACACCGGTGCTAGTTTGTCAGTTATTCACCGTGGTTTGTGTGCGCGTCTCCGCAAGGTTACTACACCCTACGATGGACCTACGTTGCTCGCTGCTCAAGGGGACGCCATTCGACCTTCCGCCATGTGCACTGTTCGTGTATACATTGATGGACTTCTGCATTATGTACAATTCGCAGTGCTTAGTTCGTGTGCCCAGCAGCTCATATTGGGATGGGATTTTCTTTCAACGGCGTCCGCTTCCATCTTCTGCCGGCAACGTGTTCTCCACATGAGCGATACCACCCATTCACTTCACACAGATGACGCACCACTTCGTTTTTTTGCTGCAGAAGACACTCAGCTACCTCCGCGTAGTCAGCGAATTGTTGCAATTATGTCTGATGTCATTGACCATGGCGATGTGCTCGTACAACCATCTGCATCCTCCTGTGAACAATATGTGTCCCGCCTCCGCCACTGTCGCCAGCTCGCTCGAGTCAACACTGCGGCAAGACAACAGGACCGCAAGAATCTGCATGACGCATCTCACAGCGCCGTGTTCTTCCGCCCCGGCGACGAGGTGCTACTCCGGACACCAGTTCGCACTCCTGGCTTATGCGAGAAGTTTCAGTTTCGGTTCCTCGGCCCATACACAGTCTTGGAGCAGACCTCCCCCGTGAACTATCGCGTCGAACCCGTCATTGCTCCAATTGACCGGCGCCGTCGCGGTACCGAGATAGTGCATGTCTCGCGTATGAAGCCTTTCACAAGGCGTTCTCCGCACCTTTGAGTTGCGGCCAGGATGGCCGCTCACACGCGGGGAAATTAGTGTGGGCATTTATAAGACACGTCTTCATCATCTGTACATAACCATCACCACATGGTGTTCTTCATCTTCTTCGTTTGTGGGGACACATCTTGAGTTTGTTCTGTGCCTCGGATGGGACTGTTTGGCCACGTCTTCCAGGCCTAATAAAGACGTGTAAAGTACTACGTTACAATATATACATCTCATCGGTATTGGTCGTGCTCAACTAATGCAGCATGCTAGTCGTGCCACACGGGAACTTCTGCAGAACAAATGACCTTCCCTCTTTTTCCGTCTCTCTCTGAGAACGGCAAAGTGGTATTCCTGTAATTGCAAGATTTACACGCACACAGAGCACAATATGTGTATGTGTGTCCCTGATTCCGCTTATGAACTTGTGCCCTTTTAGCACTTGAACCATTGTCTCTCTCTATCTCTCCATCTCCCTCTCAGCTCATGACCAGTCTGCACTTCTATCAGCCCTTGCCTCCCTAGCGCTACCGTCATATAGTTATTTCGGACTAATTTAACTGAATTCATTGTTAATATTGATTAGTTTTGTGGTACATCGAAGGTATATCCTCGGGCTACTGCGCGTGCTACGCTCGGTAGTTGGTTTCTCGTAGAGTGTGCACCTTCGCGAGCAAACTGTGTATGCGGCAAAGCCACTGTATTACGGCCTTGTAGACAACGCGTCGGGAGCGGTGTTTCTCCTGTGAAGCGTGCACCGCCTCAAGCATACTCTTTATGCGGTAAAGCCATACTTTTGTAAGGCATTGTACAAACCTCGTCGGGCGTGGTGTTCCTCCTGTAAAGCGTGCACCGCCGCAAGCGTACTCTTTATGTGGCAAAGCCATATTTTTTTTACGGCATTGTACGCATCACGTTGAGTGTGCACTGCGAAAAGCCCACATTTTGTGCGGCAAAGCCATCTTGCTGTTGAGTTTCATTGGTCTCGCGAGTGTTGTGCGTCAGCGTTTGTGTGATCAGCTTTCAGGATTCTCATATTTTGTTCAAAAGCACTGACGAGCGTTTTTGTATCGTAGGCTACACTGGCCGAGGTTGAGCAGTTTCGCGTGGCTTATCGAGAGCCGTGCTGCGCATGCCCGTGGAGCAGTGACGTCACACGGCGCACAGCTGGCGCACTGGAGAAGGCCTGGAAGCCCCTGGAGTGACGTGTCACTAGTGGACTGGCGCTTGACTCGCGTGAGCTCGCTCGCTGTTCCGTCCGTCCGTCCATCTGCCCGTCCATCCGCCGTCCGTCAGTCCGTCCATCCGTCCATCCGTCAGTCCATCCGTCCATCTGTCAGTCCATCCATCCGTCCGTCCGTCCGTCTGTCTGTCTGTCTGTCTGTCTGTCTGTCTGTCTGTCTGTCTGTCTGTCTGTCTGTCTGTCTGTCTGTCTGTCGCTCACGCTACGTATATGCTGGCAAAGCCGAGCTAAGTCACTGCTAATTTTTTTCATCGTCATCATCATCATCATTTCTTGACCCTTAAAGACGGTTTTCGGGGTACTACATAAGGGGGGGACAATAGCACCAATAATAGCATGGCCATTATTGCACAATGGTAAAAAAAAGGTTTAGAAATACATTAAACATGTTGGAATTAAAAAAGCAAAACATAAAGACAGCGCTACAGGTATAACAAATGCCATAAATGATGTCACAAAAGAATAGTAAGGCTGGTATACGTGAGCTAACCGTGTTGTGGTGTCAGATTAAGGGTTTAAAATACATTAGAGTATGTGCCTAAATTTAGTGGAATCTTGTTCATTTACTATGCCTTCGGATAGCGCGTTCCATAGTTCAGTATCAGTCGGTAAGAAGGATTTGTTGAAGGCTTTAGAAGTACCGTGCAGGTGTTGTACACTGAGGTTATGAAAAAAAAACAGTGGGGAGTGCGGTTAGGTGGAAGCAAAATCGTGTTTCTAAGGCGAGAGAATTTATAATACGGTTTGTGGAAAAGGGAAAGTTGGGGGGATCTTACGGTGAAGTCTTAGGCGAGGTATGCTTGTGGATGATTTAGTGCAAGTTATACCTGAGCGCCTGTCATAGTTTGAAGCGATTAAACGTGCCGCGTGATTCTTTACAGCTTCGAGGGACTTAATCAGATAAGTCTCGGGAAGGTTCCCAGTTGCTGAAGCATACTCACGTTTTATCTGAATGAACGTTTCGTGAGCGAGCTTACAGGGGCTGGGGACAGAAAAGGTGATAGTTTGAGGAGGCCAAGGGATTTAGAGCAGTCTTTTAGAAGATTTGTTATGTGCGCAGACCACGTGAGATGATCGGCGATTTGAACTCCGAGTTAACGGTAGGATTCGACTCGGGTGAGTGCTGTAGAATTGAAAGAGTACTTATAGTACAAAATTTCATGCTTGCGTGTAACACACCTGTACTTGCATTTAGAAACGTTCCAGCTTCATTTAGGAACAGTTCCACCATCTTAAGTGTGGTTAAGTAGAAGCCGTCAGAAACTTCTCCATCTCTGAATCGCTGCCAAAACCTTCTCAGTTATTTACTTAAAGATGAGGTGCTTAGTACTCTAAATATTTTTTTTTTTATTTTCCTTTTCTCTAAACAGAGTAGGTCTTTGTGTGTTCTCAGGACAGCTTAACGCCCCTCCCCCCCCCCCCCCCCCCACACACACATACGCAGTATATAGGCCATTGTACTCTAAGCAGTCTCAACTATTCTTTTTCAAAGCAAACACAAATCGACTTCAGATCTATGTCGGGAACTTCTATGGAAGAGTTCCTTGCTCTCCTAAAAAAAAAAAAAAAAAAAACTACGAGTCTGCACTTTGTCATCCGAAAGAAGCGAAACAAACGATCGCCACTTGGCAGCGTGCCAACGTAAGCATCGTCGTATGTAACTTAGAAAGAAGGCTTAGAATTTACACTCTATGTCTCTCTCGACGAAGGACTCTGTCCGAAGTTCGCGCGCGAGAAGGGTTGCCCCACGCCGAGAAACAGAGTCATCTTCGATCGTGCGAGCCTTACAAGTGGGCGGCTTTTGCGATGAGGCAACAGCGCGAGTTG